>JAENHJ010000536.1:0-22500 GCA_025330945.1 Mucuna pruriens
CCAGTCTACGAGAATGGGCCAAGACCTCGAAGTCAACCACAGGTCAACCGAGGCAACCACCTAGACCCGGCCAAAACTAGACCGAATCCACTCACCTCTCATTCTCGTAAAGTCAACAAAATCTCAACAACTTCAGTTCTCGGGAGAATCCTCAACCGAGACAATCAACCTTATCCAACCCAAAGACCTCGAAGAATCCCTACCGAGACCGAGTCAATCCTATCAAATCACCGGGATATTAGGAATCTCGACCACCCTTCGCATTTGGGTGATCGCGTTACCAGCCCGGCTCTGATACTTAGGCCCAAGAGAAACCACCCCACCACCATCCAGGCCTATATAAACCCACTGCTGCGAGGAGAGGGGACACGAAGAGGAGGAGAAGGAGCGAAGAGAAGAGGTGGCGGCGGCTAAAGAAGAAAGAAGCGTTCTAAGTCGGGCTCGAAGGCGAGCAGTATTGGTCCCTTGAAGCAAGGGTCATCTACTCCGCCGATATCCAGGATTGGTTCACTCTTTCTTTTTCTTGGTTGGCATATGCAGCTCGCGTCATCGAAGCCACGATCCTCACTGAGAGCCCTTTTAGCACAGCCTGGTAGGCGTGGCGTCGAGCCGAGAGATGGAGCCTAAGCCCCGCCTGAGGCCGAGAATGCGTCTCGGCACTGAGATCCCTGACACGTACGACTCGGCGAATAATGATGGACCACGTCCATTCTACCGCGCACTTACGAAGCGGAGACTACGTGGACTTTGAACCCTCTTAGCAGGAGTGCGTAGGGCACAGAGAGCACGCCTCTATCAAGTCAATGACGAAACGAAAACCGTTAGCCTTAAATCCCGAGGAACCAGAACACCACGCCCTATACAAGCATGCTATGCATCCCTCTTATACAGTAGCCACGAGTAACTATCAAGTGATGAGAGACGCTCGGGAGGCCCCTATGCCCGCGCGTGTAACCAACTCCGAACCTATGTCTCGGCGTCGGACACGCGCTTTCCTTGGTTTCACGAGGTTCGAGAAAAAGCGTGAGTGGCGACTCGGACATAGCGAAAGGCATTCGGTTGCAACATAGAGTGAGTCGGTTATTCCGTCGCAAATTTGAGGTTTGACGGATAAGCATTCATGAGGACCTTCTACGAGAGTTGAGCCCTAGGATTAGCCCTGCCCAGGGAGGGATAGTGCTTAATATCTAATCTTGCATGATTTTAGCTTTACTCGTCTTTTACTATTGCATGGAATCATAGGATAGATGATAGTATTTAAACATTATTCTTTTATTATGGGCGGAGTGCAGAGACGATCTTTCAAAACAAGAAAAGGGTAGAGTGCAAAATATCCATGCGCGATCTATTCAGGACTTGAGAGTTAGAGTGCAAGGCGTGTCAATACCCTGCGGAGATTTCTCTATACGGTGGCCAAGTGATAGTTCCACCAGGGGCTGATGACTGAGGGAGCAGGCACACTGAAAGTGATCATGATCGTCTGGAGACCTCGAAGTCCCATAGACCAGAGCTTGGTGAGGAAGTCTAGATATCTGATGGGTGAGGACAGCAGATTAGCTAGAAGGCTTTATTGGATGAACCTGGGCCAGATCGATCGGATAAAGCCTTGGCTGAGTCATGAACCGCCGGTCCAAAACAAAGCCTTGGTCAGAAGTCATAAACCTTGGTCCAAGTGAGCTACTAAACCGCAGTCGAGCCGTGAAGCTTGCCCAGCGGCGGTTGAACAACTCGCTCGAGTCTGCCAGATGAGGCAGCCGCGGAGTCTGCCAAGTAAAGCCTCGGCCTGGGAGTCTGCTAAGTAAACCTCCTTGGAAATCCTAAAGCCCACAAGTCCAGGAGTCTGGCCTTGATCAAGGAGTCGGTCCAGCCCAAAAGTCGTGCCTGGAGTCCACTCAGGCGGAGCTGAGTCTGCGAGACCTATGAGTGAGGTGAGGCACGTATGTCCAAAGTCAAACGAGCCTAAGACCACAGGTGGGAGTCTGGTCTTATGTCAGAGTCGGTCCAGCACAAGCCGACCACAGTCGTGGCCTAAGTTCTCGACACGGCTTAGGGTCCACCGAACCTAGAGTCAGAAGCCAAACGTGTCTGCGAGCAGACACGAGACCTGGGTCAGAGTCTGGCAGCCTTAATCAGGTCCCGCGGTCCAAAAGCCTAAGTGCTTTTGTGCGTCAGCCTGAAGTTCAAATCGAGCCAAAACGAGTGAAGTCCAGCCCGATCATACCCATTTACAAGGTCCCACAACTGGGCAGAAGCCACCCAAGCTTTAGCTGAAAGTCTACTCGGCCGGAGCACTGAAAGCACTGAGGTTTATACCTTGACAACGGATCTGAGCGATCTGGCACTGAGCCAGGCCAAGTCGCGCTTTGCTTAAAGTGCTTAGCCTACGCACAGGTGACCTGCCCTTCACTTGGTGACTTCAACCCCTAGCCAGCGAAAGCAGCACGGAACCAAACACCGTTGTTGCATGAAGGCGTGGCTAGTGTATGGGACTTTCGAGGAAAATGAAGTAACCAGGCACTATGCTCAGCAGCCGAGCATAGAATGGCGAGTCCAGAGTATCTGAAATCACAGAACGTTTACACCTCATGACCTCGTGACCATCTAAAGAGGCAATGGCGTACGAGCTGTGAAGGCCACATGGCAACCTCTTACACCTGCTGACACGCGCAAGCAGCGAGGCCTAGAAGCCCTGTTTCAATACTATAGCCTTTGCCAACAAGATGTTCACATGCGACTTCGAATAGCCCCCACAATGGAGGGAGTATGACACTCCTTAGCTCTACTGGAAGAAGAACGTATACTTCCATGAAGCGCCCGATCTTGCACCACTACTACTAAAGTTCTGAGCGGACTGTCCCGAGATCATAAAAACGCCATGAGCAGAAAGGCCTCCCAGGACCTACCTAGAGCAGACTCGAGGCATCTCCAGAGCTAGTAAAAGGCGGCCCAGCTGCGTCAACACCCTCGGATTATTAATTTATAGGATTTTTCTATTCATGAGACGAGGAAAATCATGTGGTAGTCAGAAATTTATGGAGGTAATCCTGGCTAGAAAAACAAAGGAAAACCCGCCATGGCGGTCTGGCGGACACATACTACTCCCTCCATCAATCACGGTGACAGCGAGGGGTCTTAAGAGAATTTGTACCCCTTTTATACCTTTGGATGACCTCACGTCTCTTCGGTGCAAACCACAGCACCCTTTGCCCCTTGAAAATTTCAAATGGTGTTGGGTGCCTCGGCGTGACCAATGAAGTGGACCCAGGCTCGAAAAAAGCAAGAAAGATCCGTTAGATTTAATTTTGCCATGGAATGAAGGCGTCACGTCATCGTCAAATGTGAAGGTTACTTGCGACGTGCCTTTCTAGGGACGCGGGCGATCAATTACAACCCAGGCGGCCGGTCAAACAGGCGGAGCTACCCATATAGTCCCGAGGAAGGGGCCATGACTCCCTTTTACCTTCTTCGGAGGCAGAAGTGCGAAGGATCCCCGTCGGAAAATACGGCGTGCACGGAACAACCCGACCAAGGGGAACTTTAGAAAAACTCGAACTGGACCTCCGGAAATCTGCTTGATGGGTAGAAAAACGAACCAAGGAACTCAACTCCCTTGGGACAAAAGTCGGTCTCGGGATCGGCCACCCGGCCATGCAATGCAGGGAAACCTCGAAATTGAAAGGCTCAGATCCTTGGACCAGACAAAGTAGAAAAGGCGCCTTTGGAAAGAAAGCTTCGAGGAGGCATTAGATGAGGTTTACCACGAAAGGCATAACGATGAAATCACCAAAAAGGCCGGGGTAGAAACATGAGGCTCGATTAAGGATCAACAGCTTGCGTATGAGCCAAACAATGTGCACAAGAAAGGCCCGAGCGTGACCAGGTAACCAAAGACAAGCACAGAAAGCATAGGCGTGTGAAAAGAAAGCCCAGAACAAGCGGGCAACTAGGCTCAGGCCCCAAGGGAAGTTGTCCATCCTAGAAGAGGAACTCACTAAAAGAGGCTGACCTCGAAAGAACTCCTGAAAAAAGAACAGGAAGCGGAAAATCTGTTGAGGCGGTCAAGCCCGCTCAAGGCGGAAGCGGGCAGGCTCAAGGAAACCATCGAGGCTCAAGCCAGACGAGCTAGAGCAGACAAAATATCCGGACAGGGGCGGGAGGTCGGTCAAATGAGGAAAACATGGGAGAAATAAAGGAACATTTGAGCAGGTGTTCGAGGCTTCTCACCGGAGCATTACCCCGCCCGCTCCATGAACCACGATTGGGCGCTTCCAAGCACGCCACCTAGAACCCCTACGGAATTACAACCCAAATGCCAAATCTTAATACCACGAAGGAGGCCGGCCATACCACGGAAAACTGTTGGGCTTTAAACTGAAAGTACAAGATCTCCTAGAGAGCAAGGGTGGCTCGAGTTGGAAGCAAACAAACCCAATGGTAAGTACTAACCCCCTCCCATCCCAGAGGGGGCATCAATCAACACCTTGGACCCGCGCCCACGAAAGCGTAAGGGAAACAGACCATACCCCAAATCGCAGTAATGGGGCGGGAACCCCCAGGGAGCCTTCACCATTTACTACGATCGGTGCAAGCGACAAGCCCTTCCCTCATTATCAATGTCACGCCTCGACCAACTTATCGGGATAACCATCTTTGTACCATGGTTGTGTAAGCCAAAGCATCTCCTTTAAATGGAACCACGAGAGGTCATTAACATAGCCCAGGTGAAGGGGCACCCTGAGCAGACGCATCTACACACCCGAAGCTCTCCGAGGGCAGGTTGCTCCAACACCGTGTGTCTGGCCGGGACACGGAAAAAGAAACGAAGAATTCCAAGAATCATAAGGCGTAGCGAGCATCAGTTCCTTGACCAAATGAACAAGACCCGACACGAATCTCATACATCCCTGTTACTTCATTCGGAGGCCCACCAACCTCCTCACGAAAGTCTTACAGAAGCTCACGTGGCCCATAACATAAGCCAAAGAAAAATTAGGCACTTTGGTTAGCAACATCACCGGTAAAAGGTCATCTAACCTTTTCTCGAGGATGAGATACCCAAAGAGGGAAAGAACCACAACCGGCCACTTCACATCTCGATAAAATGTGGGGTTACATGATCGCCGAGTCCTTCAGAGATAACGGATCCTCCCTAAACGTCCTCCCAAAGCAACATTGACGGACTCGCCTCGGCTGAACATTCAATTAAAAAGCTAGCTCGTAATAATAGTACAAGCGTTTGTGGATCAAAGCGAGAAGTCATGGGAGAAATCTCCTTGCCCATCCTCATTGGGCCGGTCTTGTTCAACATCGACTTTCAAGTCATGGACATCCCGCCCGACCTCTGCCTGCCTCCTGGGCGACCTTGGATACGCCGCGGGCGACCTTACCCTCTCTTCACCAGCAGGTAAAATTCATCGGTGATCATCGCATCATCAGCATCACAGGAGAAAAAAGAGCTAGTGATTACCACTCCCGCCTTGAAGAATACATCGAAGGGGACGAAGAGGCACCTTTGGAGACCTCCTTTCGATCACTAGAGATCGAGAGCGGACATAAGGGTGTCACATCTCCCCAAGATAGTCTGGCATTTCAAATCATGATCAAGGAAGGATATCAGCCGGGCAAAAGGACTAGGCCCTCACCTGGCAGTACACCGCCCCAATTTGATATCTCGAAAAATCCGGGGACGGTTCGGAATAATTGCAAAGACCTCAAAAAAGCACTCGGGGACCCTCATTCGTATGGGAAGCGTGTCGGCAATCGTGGAAGGACATAAGGACCAGGACCCTTGGGTATCGTTCTATTCACTAAGCCCCGGACCCTTGAGGAGCGCTAGACCTAGACTTGATGGAAATGTAATTTGTTTTTGACTTTTTTCATTTTTTTCCCTTTCATATCATTCTTGTAAAAACCATCAGACCTTTCAATTAAATTTTAGCATGTCTCCATTTTCATCCTTTTCTTTTCCCTCTCTTCTTTTTCACGCTAAAAATCTTCTCTACAAAACCAAAAACAGCCCAATAAACGATGAAGAACTTGACCTTCCTGACGCACCAGGCGAGGGCATCGACATTGAAGCCGAAGCCCTGGAAGACATAGAATGGGATAGGAAAAGAGAAAAACCAAGATTCGAGGCCCCCATAGAGGACCTCGAAAGCGTGAGCCTGCTGAAAGAGATAGGCGGGAGGGAAATCGCATAGGCAAGACAAGTACCCTAAAGCATCCAAGACCAAACTCCTCGAACTTCTAGAAGAATACGCGGACATCTTGGCTTGGTCATGCAAGACATGCCCGGCCTAGACCTACAGATTGTTGAACATCGATTGCCCCTACTTAGGGAGTCACCCCAATTAGGCAACAACTACGGAGGATGAGGCCGAGGTGGCCTCAAGATCAAAGATGAGGTAGAAAAACAATGGAATGCGGGGTTCCTCGCAAGAGCCCACTACCCCAAATGGGTAGCCAACATAATACCGGTCCCAAGAAAGATGGAAAGGTGCGCATGTAATGCGTGGATTACAGGGATTTAAACAAGGCCAGTCCCAAGACAACTTCCCACTACCCCACATCGACATCCTTGTCGACAACACCGCCCAACACTCCTTCTTCTCATTCATGGACGGATTCTCGGGCTACAACCAAATCATGATGCTCCCAGAAGACCAAGAAAAGACTACGTTCATCACGCTATGGGGAACCATTTACAAGGTGATGCCCTTCGGACTCAAAGCGGGTGCGACATACCCAGCCGAGCCATGGTAGCCTTATTCCACGACATGATGCACAAGGAAATCGAGGTTTATGTGGACGACATGATCGCAAAGTCAAAAACAATAGAGCAACATATAGAAGACTTGCGAAAACTCTTCACCAGGCTCCGCAAATACAGACTTCGGTTGAACCCCGCCAAATGCACCTTCGGAGTAAAAACAGGCAAGTTGCTCGGTTTTGTGGTCAATGAAGACGGTATCGAGGTGGACGGGGAAAGGTCAAGGCCATCGGGAGATGCCACCCCCAAAAAGAGGCAGAAGTCGAGGGGCTTCCAGGCGAGTAAATTTCATATCGTTTCATTTCCCAGCTAACAACCACTCGTAGCCCCATTTTCAAATTCTTGTGAAAGAAGCAAAGAAAGGAATGGGATACAGAATGCCAGAAGCCGACCAAATCAAACGCTACCTAGAAAATCCCCGATTACTCAAACCGCAGGCCCGGGGCGACCTCTAATTGTATCTAAGCGTATTAGAAGAGTCCATGGGCTGTATGCTAGGTCGGTGAGATCTGGGGGAAAGAAGGAACACGCCATCTCTTACTTGAGCAAAAAGTTCACGACTGCGAGACAAGATACTCAGCACTCAAAGCGGACTTGTTGTGCCCTCGTGCAGGCGCCAAAAGACTTCGAGACCATACATGATGGCTCACTGACCTGGTTGGTGGCCAAGAAACGACCGGTCAAATACATCTTGGAAAAGCCCTCACTAGGACGAATATACGTTGGCAAATGGCCCTATCCGAGTGCGACATCCTCTATGTGAACAAACAGCCATCAAAGGAAGCAACCTGGCTGACCAACTCGCCTACCACCCCTTGCTAAACGCGAACCATGGAACCATGAGTTCCCAGACGAGCACCTCATGACCGCCTCAAGAGACCGGGACCAACACAAAGGACAAATGGACAATGTGGTTTGACGGGGCCTCTAATGTCGTCGGAAATGGGATCGGAGTCGTCCTAGTCTCACCAAACAACCAGTGCTTCCCTTTTGCTGCCAAGTTAGGCTTTGACTGTACCAACAATATGGCCGAATACGAGGCATGCACTATGGGACTCTTGATGGCCCTAGACCACCAAGTAAGGAGACTCAAGGTTTTCGGAGACTCAAGGTTTTCGGAGACTCAGCACTGGTTATCTACCAGCTCCGTGGAGAATGGGAGGCGAGGGATGCCAAATTAATCCCATACCATGACTATGCAAAGGAAATTATGTCAGCATTTGACGTGATCACCTTCAACCACGTCCACCGCGAAGAAAATCAAATGGCAGACGACTTGCCACCCCTATCCCCATGGTGCGGATAAATGAGGGACAGGAAATGGTGATCCAAGTTCGACAACAGCCACAAACCGCGTATTGCCAATGTCTTTCCATGAAACAAAGAATGTCGATATCACAGAACCATGGTATTTCGACATAAAAAGGTACCTCGAAACTGGTAAATACCCCCGATGACACTCCCGAGAACAGCAAAGCGAACTCTACGACACCTAGCTTCTAATTTCCTACTAAGCGGGACCAAAAAAAACTTTGATATGACACTTCTCCGTCAGTGTAGATGAACAAGAAGCCAAGCAAATTCTAGAGGAAGTACACACGGGGAACATTCGGCACTCACTGAACGGACATGCCCTAGCTCGCAAGATACTCCGGGCCGGTTACTACTGGACCTAGATGGAGGCAGATTGCTACCAGCACGTCCGAAAGTGCGCAAAGTGCCAAATATATCGCCAACCGCCTCAACGCGCGCCCCTTCCACACTACACAACCCTCACCGCCCCGGCCATTCTCTATGTGGGGCATTGACGTGATCGGCCCCATCGAGCCAAAAGCGTCCAACGGGCACAGGTTCATCTTGGTGGCCATCGACTACTTCACTAAATGGGTAGAAGCATCCTCCTACCCCTGTTCCGCGCAGGACGGTGATACGATTTATCAAGAGAGACATCGTATGCCGATACGGCCTCCGCTCACATCATCACGGACCGGCACCAATCTCAACAACAGGATGATGTCAGAACTCTGTGAGCAATTCCATATCACCCACCACAACTCCACACCTTACCGTCCCAAGATGAATGGAGCAGTAGAAGCGGCCAATAAAAACCTGAAAAAGATAATACAGAAGATGGTGGTCACTTACAAGGACTGGCACGAGATGTTACCATACGCGCTGCATGGATACCGTACCTTCGTACGAACATCCACAGGGGCAACCCCATACTCGCTCGTATATGGCACGGAAGCAGTTCTGCCAATAGAGGTGGAGATACCCTCCCTAAGGGTACTGGCCGAAGCCGAGTTAGATGAAACCGAATGGACCCAACAACGCTTCGACCAACTAAACCTCATCGAGGAAAGCGACTCACCGCTTTGTGCCATGGCCAGCCTATATCGGCGGGTGAAAAGAGCGTTCGATAAGAAGGTAAAGCCCCGTACCTTCCAAAAAGGGGACATGGTGCTGAAAGGGTTCTGCCCTAACGTCAAAGACCAAAGGGGCAAATGGGCACCTAACTATGAGGGACCATACGTGGTGAAACAGGCCTTCTCTGGAGGAGCATTGGTTCTAACCAACGCCGAAGGACAAGACCTAGCCTACCCCGTCAATGCAGATGCAGTTAGAATGTTCTACCCCTGAAATGTCCCAGAAGGCACGGTGATAAGTGAAGACCCTCGCCAGGACGATGGAAGGTCAAGGAAAACACGGTCCAAGTAGTCTTCATTTCATTCCCGGATCAGTTGTTAAATGTTATTACCGAAATAATTTGTAATCTTTCCAACAAAGTAATAACATTATCCTTTTTTCTCTTCTTATTTTTATTTTTTATTTTGAGTCCAAGGCATGCTAAAATTGTCATAAACAAAATACATTTCCAAACACGTCACGAACTGGTTGTTCTCTAAGTCCAGAAGGACCCACGCCTGAACCCAGCCTATACCTCACAGGAGCAATTGGGACCGAGTCCACCACGACGCCGAGACGGTCTCGGATCTCTAGAGCACCGAGACCCACCCGGCACCGCCTCCCTAATGACCAACTCGCACCTCGACCCGAGTAGACTGATAAAACCCCACCCACCTATAGTTCAAACAACTGTTTCTCCCCTTCAAACCGCTTTCCCCAAGCCCAAACCGAGTAAAGAGCAAAGCTAGCTAGATGCCATCCCATTGCACCTCCAAAACTCAACCACAAGGCCGAGTCCGAACCAAAAACCACCCACCAACCTCCCTACAGAGTGGCAACCTTAAACTCACTCTCAGTCCCCTCCACTAAGCCAAGTTTAGAATTCATTAGGCGTTGGCCCCATTAACCCATGATCCCAGATGTTGAGTCTAGAAACCGCCTCTCTCTTAGTCCAATCCCCATCAAGTCATAACACCTCAATGTTAGTTATCCCTCCCTCCACTAAGCCGAATGCAGAGGTCATTGTTCCCTGTAAAGGTTAGTCTCATTAGCCCATTAAGTCATTTACAGTCCCCCATTAAGCCGAGTACAGAAGTCATTGTTTCACGTTACGTTCCCATTACCCCCAAACCCGGAGTCCGAGTCAAGACCAACATCCCAATCCGATTGACCAACATAAAGCAAAAATATAAAAAAATATATATATATATATAAAATAAAAAAACATAGAACACGAGAAAATGCCAAAATCCTTTCATTAATAAAGAAGTTCGTTACAAGACCCAGCTCAATCCAAAAGGGAAATTAACTTCCCATCTTTAACATCATTGGTCATGGAATATGGGCTGAGGTCGAATTCTGGAGCCAGAACCGCTATCTGCCTCAGGGCTTTGTTGAAGCCATCTTCATGTTGCTCCACGATGGCCCCTTCCAAGCAAGCCACCCTCTCGGCAAGATTAGCGTTCTCCTCTTTTAACTTGCCCGCCTTAGACTCGGCAGCTGCAGTCTTAGCCTCTGCTGCCTTCAAAGTCTCCCCATTGGAAGCAAGAGTAGCCTCCACCTCAACCACCCTTGACTGAGAATCAGTCAGTGCAGACTTCAGTGAAACAATCTCCGCCTCCAACGAAGAAGTCTTTGTCTTCAGCGAAGAGGACTCGGCTTGAGAAGCAGCAAGCTGAGTCTTCAGGTCTTCAGCCTCAGCACAAGCCTTCTGACTAGCTTCTTTCAGCCTCGCAACCTCAGCCAAAGACTCAGCCTTAGCCTGCTAAGCCTTCTCCAACTCCTTCTTCGAAACAGCCTCTTTGGCCATTATCTGTTCGGCTTTCCGCAGCATACCTCTCCAAACTTCCAAAGAGGCCATGGAGCGGGCCATGTAAGCAGTCACCATGTCAACCGCATTATCAACCCCAGCCGACACCAGCAACCCGCGGTCATGGGAAGGTATCTTGTTAACAGGAAGCAGGCTGCGCATATCAAACCCAGGCCCCCACATAGAGCCAATGGAAGGGGGGGCCACATAACAAGGCAGGCCCCCAAGAGGCATACCAGGCCCTGCCGTTACCACCACCTTGCCCTGAGATTGTGAAGACACAGGTGGAGGAGAAAAGGCAGCAGCCTTCCCCTTCTTAGCGGCCGCCTCCTCAGCTGAGGGGGTAGTTAGCCTTCCGCCGCCTCCTTGTCCCTCGCAGCTGGGGGTCGTTTCTCGCCACTGGTGCTACCGAAGTCATTCTCGGCCAATCCCTGGCGCGGCCTTTTCTCAAGAGTGAGTTAGCACAGTCTCGGCCGGCAGTAACTCCTGGCATCGTTGGTCAGACGGGCCTTCTTGATCAGCTCGGCCATGTCAATACCTTGCTTCTTCAACATACCTGCAAAGCAAAACACAGAACATCAGTACATTCGGCGCAAGGCCGACTCTGAAAACGACTAAAAAAAAAAGACTCACTCTTCAGACGCAAGGTAGCATTATTGGAAGACATCCAAGAGACGATGTCTCGGCAGCTCATCCCCCTTGGCAGATTGTCCAACAGTTGCAGATCAACCTTAGCCTTCAGGGGGAGCTGACTCCTCGCCAATCCCTTGAACCTTGGAGGCTCCTGCCAGTATAGCGGCAATGGCCGAGGGTCGAGGCAAAAGTGGCCCGCGTCAGCCGCCTTGATCTTCACAAACCGGCTCTTAAAGCCCTTGTAGGAGGCGGTGTAGGAAGTGAAGAGACCAGAGTTAGGTAGAGGAGTCAGTGAGACCCACCCTACAGACGGACCGACTCTGGCGGTGTAGTGGCTAAGGAAGACAGGGGCAGTTGGTAAAACCCCTAGCGCCAAACAGACCACCTTAAAGGCCTGAATGGCTGCCCAACCGTTGGGATGCAGTTGAGAAGGGGCTATCCCCAGCATCCTCAAGACATCCGCCTCAAAGAACTCGAAGGGAAGGACCACCCCCAGATCCGCCAGCACCGTCTCATACATAAAGACGAATGGCGCCTCCCCTTCTCGGGCGACGTCGCACACGCGCTCTCTCCCCCTGCAGCGAACCATCTCCAGCAAGCCCACATGGGAATCGCGGACCCATTTCCCATCCATTGCCAGAGACTCCACCTCAGAACGGGACATCTCCGACGCATTCTCCAGCACGTCCTTATGGACCCACACTGGAGGACCTGCCTGGGGCCCCAAAGGCTTAGGGGTTGATGTAACCCCTCCCGCAGCAACAGCAACGGGCATGGCTTTCAAAGCCTCACCCGAAGAAGACGAAGAGGATAAAGAAGACGAGGAAGCAGAAAAGGAAGAAGAAGAAGAAGAAGAGGAGCGAGACCCAGAACTGGATGTACCTGACATGGCGTTCAAGGAAATGAGGATTGACAAAGGTTGGAGGAAGAAGAAGAGGCTGAAAAACGAAGGGAGAGCAGAGGTGCAAACCAGAGAAGGAGCAGAAAAGTGAGACAAATGAGCGCGCCTGCTAAATAAAATCCCCCCTCGAAACCCCGCGACCAGTAATTACTGGTCACGCTTCTCCATAACGGCGCAATCATGGCGCCACCCTGCCATCAATGCAGCCCAAAACACGAAGAGGCGTGTCCGAAGGGCGGCCAGGCGCGTCCTCCCACGCGCACCCCTTCAGTTGCCCCAAATTCAAATATTGGAGCCCAAAAAAAAAAAAAAAAAAAACAAAACAAAAAAAAAAAAAAAAAAGAGACAAGCCCAAAAATCTTCGACCCAACCCAAACATACTTCAGAACCGACTCCATCCCAGCCATCCCCACGTAGGCCGTCTCCATCCCAGCCAGCCCCACGTAGGCCGTCTCCATCCCAACCATCCCCACGTAGGCCGTCTCCATCCCAACCATCCCATCCCGACCATCCCAAATGCCCCCGTATCCATCCCAGCCCAGTCCGCCATCCGCATCTCCCTGTAGGCCGTCCAAAGCGATCCCAAATCGTCCCATCCCCACGTAGGCCGTCTCCATCCCAGCCATCCCCACGTAGGCCGTCTCCATCCCAGCCATCCCCACGTACACCATCTCCATCCCAGTCAGCACGTTGGCCGTCTCCATCCCAGCCATCATCCCATCCCTCCATCTCCCTTCATCTTCATCTTGGCCATCCTCAGAAAGGCGAAGATCCATATCAGCCTCCCACGCATAAACCGTCCTAGTCATGACCCGACCCCAGAGCATAGACGCCGGGTTCCCTTTAATCCCATTCACCTCACCAAAACCTAAGATTGTCACTCTCACAAAAAAACATAATAACAACTCAAAAATACTTTTTGAAACTTGGAGGGCTTGAGTACCAGCCAGTGTGTACCTTGCCTGCTGCCAAGTACTTTTTGAAATTTGGAGGGCTTGAGTACCAGCCAGTGAGTACCTTGCCTGCTGCCAAATAACGGTGTGAAACTTGGAGGGCTTGAGTACCGGTAGTGTGTACCTTGCTTTTTTTCTTTGCCAAGTACTTTTTGAAATTTGGAGGGCTTGAGTACCCGGCCCGGTGAGTACCTTGCCTTTGCTGCCAAATAACGGTGTGAAACTTGGAGGGCTTGAGTACCAGCCGGTGTGTACCTTGTCCTGCTGCCAAGTACTTTTTGAAATTTGGAGGGCTTGAGTACCAGCCGGTGTGTACCTTGCCTGCTGCCAAATAACGATTGTGAAACTTGGAGGGCTTGCGTACCGGCCAGTGTGTACCTTGCCTGCTGCCAAATACTTTTTGAAATTTGGAGGGCTTGAGTACCGGCCCGGTGTGTACCTTGCCTGCTGCCAAATAACGGTGTGAAACTTGGAGGGCCTTGCCTGTGAAACTTGGAGGGAAGTATATGTACCTTGCCTCTTTGCCAAGTACTTTTTTTTGAAATTTGGAGGGCTTGAGTACCAGCCAGTGAGTACCTTGCCTGCTGCCAAATAACGGTGTGAAACTTGGAGGGCTTGCGTACCAGCTAGTGTGTACCTTGCCTGCTGCCAAGTACTTTTTTGAAATTTGGAGGGCTTGAGTACCAGCCAGTGTGTACCTTGCCTGCTGCCAAATAACGGTGTGAAACTTGGAGGGCTTGAGTACCAGCCAGTGTGTACCTTGCCTGCTGCCAAGTACTTTTTGAAATTTGGAGGGCTTGAGTACCAGCCAGTGTGTACCTTGCCTGCTGCCAAATAACGGTGTGAAACTTGGAGGGCTTGAGTACCAGCCAGTGTGTACCTTGCCTGCTGCCAAGTACTTTTTTGAAATTTGGAGGGCTTGAGTACCAGCCAGTGTGTACCTTGCCTGCTGCCAAATAACGGTGTGAAACTTGGAGGGCTTGCGTACCAGCCAGTGTGTACCTTGCCTGCTGCCAAGTACTTTTTGAAATTTGGAGGGCTTGAGTACCAGCCAGTGAGTACCTTGCCTGCTGCCAAATAACGGTGTGAAACTTGGAGGGCTTGCGTACCAGCCAGTGTGTACCTTGCCTGCTGCCAAGTACTTTTTTGAAATTTGGAGGGCTTGAGTACCAGCCAGTGTGTACCTTGCCTGCTGCCAAATAACGGTGTGAAACTTGGAGGCTTGCGTGCCAGCCAGTGTGTACCTTGCTTTGTTGCCAAGTACTTTTTTGAAATTTGGAGGGCTTGAGTACCGGCCAGTGTGTACCTTGCCCTTTGCCAAATAACTTTTTGTGAAACTTGGAGGCTTGAGTACCAGCCGGTGTGTACCTTTGCCTGCTGCCAAAGCACTTTCTTGAAATTTGGAGGGCTTGAGTACCAGCCAGTGTGTACCTTGCCTGCTGCCAAGTACTTTTTTGAAATTTGGAGGGCTTGAGTACCAGCCAGTGAGTACCTTGCCTGCTGCCAAATAACGTTGTGAAACTTGGAGGGCTTGCGTACCAGCCAGTGTGTACCTTGCCTGCTGCCAAGTACTTTTTTGAAATTTGGAGGACTTGGTACCTGCCAGAGAGTACCTTGTCTGCTGCCAAATACCCTTCACCACCATGACTTGAGTCTCCATCCTCATCTCTATCTTTATTTACGCTTATCCAAAAAAGGATTACATCCTTTTCAGGAAAAGCCTAAATAAAGAGGGGGCCAATGTTATACCCCAAATTGGTCCGGCCCAGTTTACGAGAATGGGCCAAGACCTCCCCAGAGTCAACCCTGAGTCAACCCAGGCAACCACCTAGACCCAGTCAAAACTAGACCGAATCCACTTCACCTCTGAGTTCTCGGCCGGAGTCAAACAAAATCTCAACCAACTCGGATTCTCAGGAGAATCTCAACCGAGACCAAGTCAACCTTATCCAACCCCACAAGACCTCAGAAAATCCCTACCGAGACCGAGTCAATCCTATCCAAATCACCCAGGATATTAGGAATCTCAACCACCCACTCCCCACGCTGGGTGATCACCGTTACCAGCCCAACTCTAATCATCGGCCCAAGAGAAACCACCCCATCACCATCCAAGCCTATATAAACCCCTGCTACGAGGAGAAAAGGGGGAAGGCAGAGGAGAGAACGGAAAGAAGAGGTGAAAAGCTGACGACTGCTAAAGAAGAGAAGAAGCGTTCTAAGTCCAGACTGAAGGGCAAACCGAAGTATTGGTCCACAAGCAAGGGTCATCTACTCACTTCGATATCCAGGTTGGTTAACTCCCCCATTCTTTTCGTGGTTAGCATAATACAGCTCGCATCATCAAGCACAATCCTCCCCGGAACCCTCTTTAGCCTGGTAAGCGTAACGTCAAACCGAGATGGAACCTAAACTCCCACCCAAGGCCGAGTACGTCTCGGCCAGAACCCCTCGACCGAGCACGACTCGGTGAATATGATGAGACCACGTCCACTCTAACCCCCCCCCCCTTGCCTAAACCCCCCGTAACTACGTGGACTTTGAACCCTCTGCAACCGAGGCAACGTGAGGCCCAGAGGGCACACCTCTATCAAGTCAATGACCCCAAACCCCAAAACCGTTAGCCTTAAATATGAGAACCCAAAAACACCACCCCATATACAAGCACTATCCCTCTTCCATACAGCTAGCCAAGGGTAACTATCAAGTGATAGATATGCCCGGGAGGCCCTGTACCTCCCCCGCATGTAACCAACTCCCGAACCTGTGTCTCTGACGTCGGACCTGTCTTTCCTTAGGTTTCCCTAGGTTCCGGAAAAACGTAGGTGGCGACTCCAGACAGCCGAAAGGCATTCGGTTGCAACATAAGAGTGAGTCGGTTATCCGTCGCAAATTCGAGGTTGTGACAGGATGCTTAGCTTAGTTCAGAAGCAAGCATAGGTTATCGGTAAACTTGTACTATACACTCACCATTAACCTCCATTGCCACCTGAATCATCTTTGTTCCACGATGCTTCATCGAGTGCCTAGTCGGTTGAGTAGGTACAAGACCTGCGTTTGGGTAGCGGCCAGTTGCTAAGAGGAGACTGTCAAGGCACGTTGGCACACTGCTTAGTGATTCAATCCCTTAGTACTTGGCCATCGAAGGTGGAACACTACAACTACTATTAGCGGTTGTCGTAGGAAGTTGGTCATCATCTTTTCCATTGAATCCATCTTTGTATCGGTATTTTGACTAACCAACGAATGAATATGTTTCTTTGCACTTGTATGTTCGTAATTCCTATAGTTTAATTTGTTCTTGATTATGTTACGATTGTGGATGTTAAGAATATATCACGCTAGATTAGGGGTCGATTGAAACCTACCTAAGTAATAATATAGATAATCAATAGATAATCTACATCAATCACGAGCTTAATCCCTACAAACTCGAGGTCCCGATTGTGCAATCTCTCAGTCGGTAACGAACGAACATTAGGCGGTCACCTTAGGAAATAGGTTGGCAAGGAAATACTTGCATGCTAGGAATTTGAACCAGAACCATTGTGTTGATCTCATTGTATTTGATAGCATAAATATGTCTTAGTTGTCTTAATAGTTTTGGTAAACATAGAAATCTTAGTAACCTTAGGTAGTTGTTAATCTTTACTGTACTTTTATAGCCTTAGTTTACTTTCCTACACATTTACTTTACACGCAAAACCCCCCAATTTACATTTACTTTCCAAGTCCACACTTTATATATTCTGTTTTGCATATATCTCAGTCTTGTACCTTAGAGATACAAGAACCACGTGTCCTTGAGAAGAATGACCTAACAAAAACACCCCTACAATAGTAAAGACATGTCAACAAGGGTATAAGAGGGGTAAAGTGATACCAGACAATTTTTAAAAAAATTTCTAACACCACAATGACATTATATGATGTATTTCTGATTTTTAGAATTTTTTGGAAATTTTTAAAAATCATGAAAATAATTTTTTTTTGAAAAAGTGGTATAAACAACTGAATTTGGCAAAAACAAGGTCCCCCACCGTGTTTGTTCCTTACAAGGTAGGATTCATCTATGTATTTTTTCTATCTTGTGGCCAAGTTCCAGTTAATTCCAAGATACTCAATTTTTTTGCCTCTAGGATTATTTCTACTAGTGCTACATGGATGTCTACTAGTACTTTGCCCCTAACAGTACTACAATACAAAAGAAAGTAAAAATGACTCACAAACAATCTATATACTATACCACTCAAAATATCACAAGATTAGGACACAACAACTTGTGTCCCTAGCAACGGCACTGATTTGATAATGTTGTCGACAGACTATCAAAATCACTAGATTTCCCTTAATTTCTATAGTGTAGGGACTAACCTAGGTCAATTCTCACAAGGACTCAACTTTTTTTCTCTTTACTCTTTTCTTTCATTTCTTTCTCTTGCAACTTTTTCTCTCATTTCTTTCTTTTTCAACTCTATTAATCTCTTTTCTAGTTCCTTTCACCTCTTCTCATGTTTCTCCCTATGCCTCTTTTTTCTCATATCTATTCTTATGCCTCATTTTCTCATATTTCTCCATATACTTTTTTTCATATCTCTCCTCATGCCTCATCTTCTCACATATCTCCCCATGCCTCATTTTCTCATATTTCTCCTCATGCCACATTTTCCCATATCTCTCCATGCCTCATTTTCTCATGTCTCTTTCATGCCTTATTCTCACAAGCTTTTTCTTCTTTTATCCCACTCATGCCCTTATTTTATCTAACCTTTCATACATACTTTCTTACTTTTGTGAAGCATTTCCAATCCTTTTATCTTTTCCTCCACCATCCTTTCTATCTTGTCATCCATCTACCTCCCCATCCTTGATAAGTTATTTGTTAGGTTCTCTCTTATTTTTCATAATTCCCACACAATAAGAGAGGTCCCTAATTAACAATAGATTGAGCGAGAAAAGATTGGAACCCTTAGGATGCCTTATTTCAGAGACAGAGAAAATGCTCTATACATCAAAGGTCCTGTGGCACCCTTATAAGCGAGGGCAGAGATGAGATGGTCATTGGGATTTGTAGTCTTGTCATACAAGTCCATGGTGGGAAGTTGTTGCTAGTGCTTTGGGACTAAAAACTCAAAACTCTATCAGAAAAAGAAAGGTTGAAGGGAATTACCTCCTCATCCTTATTATGATGGAGATGGAGGTGGTAGTGGTGGTGGCACTACGTTTGTGCAAATAGTGTTCGGAGTCATCAGGTAAGGTTTTTGCAAGCTTGAAGGCTGAGAGATGGAGGCCTTTGATAATGATTTTGGCAGTGTTGCAATGGATGGGCTCATATTCAGCCTTAAACTCAACTATCATGCATTGTTTCTTCTTTAGTATCACATTATGTTATTAGAGGAGTTGAGCCAATGCAATAACACCTAAGGTTGAAGCTAGAATGCGCTACGATGGCAACGAGGATGCAATAGAGATGACGACGTTGTCTTTCGGTTCACCAACCAATGGATATCGCGTGGTGATGGAGAACGGTTGAGCCATTGAGGTCTTGCAATTTCTTATTCCTATCATCATTAAAACTCAAGAGAAAAGAAAGACAAAAATCAATCCCCACAAATGGCACCAATGTTCAGGAGAAGTCGCATAAATGCTTAGGGGCACAATTGTTAAGATGGTATATAATGGTGGTTGAGGAACTCCAGTAATGGTCAGTTATAGAGACTCTAACGCTTAAGTAAGAGAATGAGAGTGAAAGAATGGGCAGTCATCGTGTACTTTAACGTGGAGTGCATATATATAAGATGTTTTGAGTGGGAAAAGTTGTTAGCCAGTTACAAAGCATGTGGCCTACGTGGAGGCACGAGAGGTGCATACCTTCCTATGTGTACGAAGATGCATGTTAGTCGTCAAGGGTGGAAATAGAACAGGCCAAGCCAAACTTTGGTGAGTTTGAGCCTGACCTATATCATAATTATTAAGCCTGAGTCTAACTTGTTCATTTGTTACAAGCCATTTTTAAGGTCTAGCATAGCCTATTTAAAAGTTTGGCTTGGCCTAAATGCCTATTTACATGGTCTATTCTAAATAAGACCTATAAACAAGTAGAGTTGGAAAACTGGACAGCTTGGCCTGTCCATCCTACTATAGGCCAAAATGTGAAAATTGGGCCAGCTTGGCTTGACTTGTATTTTTCTTGGACTACTATTTTTGAAACCTAACCTGGCCTTATGTCGGGTCATTTGACCAAATTAGCCTTGACTAAAAATAAACAAAATTAAAAATATCTAGATCAAAAAAATAAAAATAAAATTGATATTTTTTAAAATTAAGTCATGTGAATGAAATTTAAGTCTTTAATTATTATTTGAATAGTGATTTTTTGTATTAATGCAAATGTAATATGTTTTAATAAGTCACGTTAAAGAATTGAAGTTAAAATATAAATGGCAAAAAAGTATTGAAATTAAAATCTAACTTGCATATGTATGAATAGGGTT
Organism: Mucuna pruriens; assembly: GCA_025330945.1. Classification (NCBI taxonomy): domain Eukaryota; kingdom Viridiplantae; phylum Streptophyta; class Magnoliopsida; order Fabales; family Fabaceae; genus Mucuna; species Mucuna pruriens. The sequence goes on from JAENHJ010000536.1 coordinate 19,967, forward strand.
TAAGAAAAGTCTTACATGAACTTATATTTTTATTATTCATCATTCAAAGAACACTTTTCTTAAGTATTAAATGAATAAGCAACAACAAGCAGTTATTATTCAATGAATAGTTATCATGAGCAGCAATGAGTAGTTATCATGAGCAATAATGAGCAGTATTGAGCAATAGTGTGCAATACACTGGGAGGGCTACTAAGTAGTTACTTAGTATTTACTGGATACTTACTTATTGTGCTACTTACTTATTGGGCTATTAGCTTATTACCTACTATTGCCTACTAGGCATTTTTATTTTAAACTTTCCTATCTGGCCAACACAACAACGTATAGGTCAACCTGGCCTTAGCCCAACGGACCACCCAGGCTAAACAAACTAAACCAAAAAGACCTAATTCTATTTAGGCAACTATTTTAAAGACCCAACCTAGCCTAATTAGTGAGTTGTTTGGGTTGGTCCATCAAGTCAAGCCTATTTCGCCAACTCTATAAACAGGTCAATAGGCCTAAAGGGATCAACGAATCAGATCACATATTTGATGGATGGAAACCAAACTCACTTGTGACGAAGACAATGTTGTCGTATGGTAAGGGATCTAGGTCCTCAAATTATCATTTGTGATTTGTGATTGTCTTTACTACAATTCATGCTCAACGTTTCTAGAGAAGCAAGTGTCACACAATCTATATGCGACTTTGCATAAGGTAGGAAGAGGTGCATGATGGTGTGCAACAATATGCCCTAATAAAGAATTGGAATACTATGTGTGTTTGGTTGGTGCTTATTTAGTTGACTTAGGTTTCAATTGTAGAAAGCGTAAAAAGTCAATGCAGAACAAATAATTTCAAATGAAAATTATTTTATTAAAAGTTTATTATTAATAGCTATATGAATTAAATATGGATATTTTATATATAATATGATATAAATATATAATTATTTATATGAATAGGTTAGCCAATTAGGCCTAATAGGCTTTTTTTAAGCCTAGAGCCTAGCCTTTTTACTTAAAAATGCTTTTTAAAAAGTCTAAGTCTAACTTTTTTACTAAAATACCATGTCAAGCTTATGTATGACAGGTCATGAAACCTTGACAAGCTGCTTAGCCTATTTTCACCCTTATCAATCATAATCATAAGGAAGTGTTTGGTCGAGATGGGTGTTTGGATATCCAATTTAAACATGTCAAAGATGTATCTATGATAGATCTCTAAAGTTATTCACTTATTCCCAAGTTAAGCTTATCTCCTTGTGATATAAGTTCGACTCAAGCCGAATTTTGATGGCCATGCGTTGCTACTTAGGGATTGTCGATGGGCACCCTTGTTTGGCTATGTTGGCAAAGGTATCACATATACTCCTAGAATAGTTCATATAGAGAAATCTCAGAAAAGTTTTCAACAGTACTCAATGGATAATTTCTCTTTTCCTTCAAAAGGCTCAAACAATAGAAGAATGAGAGACGTTAATGAACAATTCTAAAAAGAACAAACTTTACAATGATATTTTTGTATCTTCTGTATAGTATTTGGCTAACTGCCTTCTCCGATCTTAATTGTTTGTATTCTCTAAGTGCAAAAGGCAAGATATAGTGTGTACATCGGTCTATTAAGACAATAAGTCAATGAAATTACCTTTAAGCATTTCTTAAAGTCTTACTAAAAAATAATACTCAAGCAAGTTTCTTAAGAAATAAAAATAAAAAAAATATTTGTGAGTGCGAATATAAAGAGATTTGAAGAAAAAAAAAATACTTGTACCAATGGTGGATTGTTAATGAAATTCTTAAAAAGAGGACTAAAAACTAAACATAATATTTGATAAGAGGAATCAATATAAATTATTGATATTGTATTCAATTTACTTGTGTACTTAATAGAAAGTTGAATTTATTATGTCGAGTATATCTTACAAACTTAATTTTCTTTAGCTAAACCTTTTTTATACTAAGGAAAATCATTCATACTTTAATTATGTTTACTTAATCAAAAAGGGTTAAAATAATTGTTTAATACATAATTACACTTTCATTGTCAATTAATCATGAATCATCTTTATCATATGATTTTTTAAAATAATTATTATAAAAGTGAACAAATATATTCTATATAAAATATACAATTGAGTGATAATATAAAATAAAATTCACACTATCATTCTAATTCTAATTTAATATATTGGTGTACAAATAATTTTATATTGTACTAATTAAAAATTACTTTAAATATCACTTTTAAAATAATGATTACCAAATTAATAATTTTTATGAAAATATATAATTAGATATGATAGTGTAAAAATATTTACAATATATTCAATTAAATTCTCACTTCAAATATTATATCTAAAATAATTTTTAATTAATTATTAATATAAAAAATTATATCTCTAGGAACAATTATATTCAAGATGATAAAACTATTACAATCATCAAATTTTTCTCTCTAAATATTTAATTAATACAACTGCTTATTTAAATCTCAAAATCAAAATTATTAATGAAACCAAAATAATCATATTACAATATATACATCAA